>CM061141.1:120038582-120063584 GCA_030789695.1 Scilla litardierei
ATCAGAATGATTGGCGATATTATTTGGGACACATTTCAAATGCCACATGAGTTACTAAACAAGGGAGATTGATGTATTCCATTTGACATCTTTACATAGAACGGATACATTTCATCCACATTCTTCCCCATACTTTGGGCACCATTTCATTTCCAATCACTTGATAATTTTCCCAAGCACAAATTTACTATCCAAAGATATTTTCACATTAGAATCTATATTTTTTCTGGTTAATTAGTTTTATAACAAATGTACATATTTTCTCACATCTCCAATTATCTCTTTACTTGGGAGGATTTCCCTTGGTCCAACTCCTTATTTGTTGGGTCCAATTCGAAATGGTTGTTTTTTAAACCAGTCAATCATAGAATAGAACCTTTGTTTCATCCATATCAAACTTTCCTTGCTATTAATCTGACAGTTCTTATTGGATATAAGGAAATATTTTTGGTCGAATCCAAAGGCCATAGTTCTCAAACTAGTTGTTGAAAGGATTCTGGAGCATCATCAGCTTAGTGTTTGAAATTACTTTGTTCAAATCAGATAGTTCAACTTCATTTTTATAGAGCTCAGAGTTGAACTTGATAGGCAGGCATGCTGACATGTTTAGGTGGGGAAGCAGGAAGATTTTTTTTTAATTTTTTTTGGTTTTGGATGGGGTGGGGGCATTGGGGTCGGTCGGGTGGGGAACCATGGCAAGACAGATTTGATTGACCTCCCTAATGACTTGGAGAATGGCATTGGGGTCGGGCGGCTGGGGAACCATGGCAAGACAGATTTGATTGACCTCCCTAATGACTTGGAGAATTATTTAGTGACTTTTTATTTCTTTTGTTAACATGGGTGTGGAACATCTATATTACGTGGAACATCTATATTACAATTGAGGGGGATGATTTGAAGTTTGCCCTACTAGGGCAAACATGTTGATAGACCTATATTTGGCCACCTCATCATGGTGGGGCCCACTTGGGGGTGGGTGGAGAGTTGGGTGTGGGTTGGGGTGTTGTAGTGGAACACCCAAAGAAAAGGCCCCCCATTCCCATGAATTACAAGCTTACCATTGCCAAATAAACCGTCCTCTCCCACCTATTTACAGATATGCCATCGGAAATTTTTCACTTTGCCCCAACGTTTTTTTGCAATTTAACCACTGTCTTTTTCCCTTTTACCCCCGATGATATCCACACACATACCCACAATTCTCTCTCCTTTTCGGTTGTGAGCATGCATCACATCCTGTATGTGGATTTTTTTTGCCCCGTGCACTCAGTGCATGGGTAATTTCTAGTGTTATACTAGGGAAGAGAATCGAGATATGCATCGTCCTGGTATGGCAGTAGTCCATAAATTTCTTCTCCAAAATGACAATGGTGAGAAGACAATTACTTATGTGATTATGGTCTTTGACATTGGTAGCAAATCCTCTACAGGCCTGTTTGAACCTCAAATAGAACAAACTTGGCAATTTGTTCCTCCTTGGTTAGAGTCGTCAGTTTCATGGCCATCGTGGAGATCACAGTATGATAGCGATGACTGATATCTCTTGGTGTGAAGATTTAAAAGTGGCATATGCCTAAACAAGACAATTGGACGGTTACATTTCTTAGATTACGTGCTGGTTTTATATATTTATATATTTATTATTTTAACTTTTGTGCAGACAAGGCAAGCCTTCACAGCAGAAGAGATAAATGAGAGATGTTATGTTGACATAATCGGCAATAAGGCTGTGTTTGACAGTCTGAAGAATAACCATAAAGTGAGCTATGATGGGAAGTGTTTCTCTTACAAGGTAACCATATTTCACATTGTATACATGCTGAATATTAAGAAGTTCTTGAAAAGAGGTAGTTGGAATTGCTGGAACCATGTGCTTACGGAGTCCGTTTATGAGGATTGAATTTGAACTTCAGTTATGGGTTTTAATATGTTAATTGTGCATTGGCAAGTTACAGACGGTACCACCTGCTGACCGTAGTGGCTTGTAAGATTGATATTCTTGAAGTAGACTTTTTCCTGACAATTGTATTTTCTTCATTTTCTTATTGGCATTTACTCTCATATCCTACCAAAAAGAAAATGATATATAACTACCAAAAGAAGATATCCCTACAGTGTTAAAGAGCAACAACTAGCAATTATGAACCCAGCCTAGCAATATTTGACACGTCCCAACCTGCACATAGACTATCTTATGTTATAGTGATATGACAATATTCGTTAATGACCAACCGTGCTAGCAAAACCTAAATGGTGATGCTAAATAATTTTTTTTCCAACTATAGCATATCAAGTGATCATATATACAATATACAAGCCTTATGACATCAGAATACCATAAGCTCTAAGTTCATGAGGGTACAAGCCATATTACATGTCAAAGGTAGGTCCAATGCAACTTAATTTTTTTACAACTAATAATACTATAAGTTCTTAACAACGGTTTACAATACCACATGAGACAAATAAAAGGCAATGTCTGATTTTTTATAACTTTTGCTTACTTACCACAGTACTTGCAAAAATATTGCAAGCACTTAAATGATGAGCTAATTTGACCAGTAATTAAAGATAAAATCAAAGATCATATGAGGAAAGCAATGAATTGAATCATAATTCAAGACAAAGTAGATGAAATATATCATGATATGAATCGATAACATTGTCAGGGGTCCAAATAAGAACTATGTATGTCAAGCATAACCATAAGTCTGTATAGTATTTTACATGAGAACATTGTATCGCTCGGCAACAATGACATTTCATATGGCACTAGGTCATGCAAGAACATTAGCTTGAAATACATGGTACTTATTGCACAGAACCTTTAGCCTGTAATATATGGTATATGTTGTGTAGGATCTCTAGCCTGAAATATGTGGCAGAAGGTTGCATATGACCAAGCTTTAATATATGACGTCAGTGTACGTGTACGATTCAAGTAATTCGAGAAAACATGATTATTCATAAGGAACAAACACGTGCAATGGATAATTCGAGATAAATGATGTACTAGGTTTCTAGTCAAGCAATAGTTAATATGTACAAATTTTAAGAAAATATGATTCAATCAATTCAAGGATCATACGATAACCAATAAATGTATTCGTATCATGGATGATTTTAAAATACAAGATATATCCTATCCTATCATAAAGCAACACAACGATTTCACATTCTTATAACCATCTCAGGATGAACAATTCATGATATGATTCAATCAGTCATGGTCATGGATACAACATACCATGATCATAATGAAGTTACAAGAATTTTGAGCATTCGATACTTTGTGTGCTCTTTGACATTACTATGTTCTTCAAGTTTTCTATAGTTGTACCATAATCTTCATTAGAACGCATTTCAATCTGACTTTTTTTGGCTATTTTTCATACTACCCATTGTTCCCATGATGTCATATCTCCTTAGGTTATAACAATTTTGGATTATCATGTATCATTCCAGCTTCCGTTAACTAATTATGTCAACACTAACAGGTTACACTAGCTTAATCTTATACATATCATATACATATCATGTCACCATTTACTACTCAAAGATCATATACTTGTTACAAATTCCAATAGATTACTCTAAAAAAACCTCCTTTATTTTCGATTAAGACTTCATAAATTTTTTTCAAGCACATACACTAGCATATAAATTTCAATCTTTTCTAATTTTTCTTACTATGTATAATTAAATATTTTCATGAATATACATATTGACAATACCAAAATGATATTTTTTGTCAATTTTTCCTAAGCCAACGACATGAAATTCCCAACATTTTTTTGAGATAATCCGGATATGATACATACCGTTGGAAAGTTCAATTCATTAGTTTTCCAAAGAGTCTAAGATTATACCAATCATACATCAAATGAAGTTACAACCCAAACAAATCAGTTGTATCATGCTGTCCAGATCCCGTCCGAACCAAAGTATTAAGTGGTTCATCAAACTCATTTACAAAGATCTTATTTTTTCCGATCATTAACTATCCAACACTTAAAGAATCAATCTTCCGTAGTAAATCCATCTAAATACTTAAAGATTCAATCTTTATTAATTTTTACTCCTCATACATTCTTAATTTTACATCAATGCCTTGTTTTCTATTATAGATATAAAGAAAGAATGGACTTTAACTTGTTTACAATACATATCCAACAATTCCTTAGACGATTCTCCATTTACAACCAATTCTCACCAAAATTAATTTCAATCACCAAGAGAGAGTGGTGAGCGGTTTTACGGTTCTCTCGTTCAAATCAAGAGGAAATCAAAATCATGGAAGAACGAATTTTTGATACATTTTTAGAGAACTTTGGAGATAAAATCAATAGATATAAAGGAGAGCCTATAGCTATTTTAGTTAACTTGTTAAGAAAGATGCTGTTGAAGACCCAACCGAACTACTGATTTGCTGCTTCATCCGACGAGAATTCTTTTGAGAATGGATGTTGGGCTGTTGACAGATCTGTTGAAGACCGGTGCTTCCGTTGTCATATCGTGCTCTTGGGTTTTCCAACGCCATGACCAGCAGACCTTGTCGCAATGGTCGTTGTTAATCAAAGAGAACCATTGGATGCGTCGTTTGGGGCGATCAAAGAGAGCCGTTGGATGGGTCGTTTGGGGTGATCAAATCGTGGCCATCGAATGTTGAAGTGAATTGATCAAAACCGTAGAGAGGTCAGACGCTGCTGTCTTTCCCACATCTTCTTCTTCTTCCTTCTCCGTTGGCGGGAATCAATGGTTTCATCGACATCCAGCTGGAGTTAGTTAGGGCCAACTCACCTTTTCTGTGGTGGGAACCGTCTTCTTCTAGCTGGAGTTTGTTATGCCGTGGGGTGTTAACCGTCAGAGTTTGTTGAGGCGGTTGCAACCGTTTCCTAGCTGTCTATGAAAAGGTGTTGAGCTGTAAGAAGTTGGACATCTTGAAGAATCAATATAATTTGCTTCAGAGTTCTGAGCAAGTCTTTGCTTTTGCTTTTGCTTCTTTTCTCTATTTTCACTTGTCTTCTTGTTTCCTCGCTGCAATTTGCAGATCCAAGCTTCTCCAATGGCGCATCCAATGGCGGGGACTGCTGATGGCATTGATGAGAGGTGGCGATGGCGGTGGCCGGAGCTTGGACCTCATCATTTGGTATCAAAGCCAGTCGGTGCTGCGGACGCTCACCACCTGTTCGACAATTTGATTCTAGGGTATACTCTTCCAAAAAAGAGCTCGTTGGTGATCTGTGTCAAAGGAAAGCATTGAGAGGAGCAACAGCAGCGATGGCGTTGCCTTCCTCCCTTGAAATTCCGTCACTCTCTTCATCCTCGTCTTCATCGTCTTCGAGTTCAGATTCCACGGAGTATTTCTGTGACTCTTGCTCCGTAGATATCTTACGCGAGCGGTACCATTGCCTGAAGCTGGAGGATTTCGATCTATGTGCTGAGTGCTACAGCAATGGGAAGTTTGGCTCCGGCATGATGCCAACTGATTTCATTCTCCATGGATCTACTGAGATTCCAGTTGAGATTGGAAGTAAGGTTAGTATTCGACAACACTTTCTTCCAATCACCTCACTCTCAATCTCTACTGCCGTAGTCAGTTCCTCCAGCCAACCACATACTTCCCCAACCTCTTTTTCGACACCCGCACATGCTGATAGAGACCAATTTGTAGTCTGGAGCCTAAGATCCAAAGCTAGGGTAATGGTGAAGAAGAAGAAAAGTAGGAGGTTGAAAATTCACCAAGCGGCAGAAATTTTTGAGGAATACATCCCATTTTGACCCTGGGGGAGTTAGAGGTAGAAGGGGGTTGGAAGGGAAGATTGGAAGTGTGAGGAACAACTCACCCTGTCACAAGATAGATCACTTCACAGAACCTTCAGTTGATCCAAGGATATGCAACTGGCCTCTTCTTAAAAAAGTGAATGATTATGATGTCACGCCAGAAGTATATGAGCCTCCATCTTTCAGATGCTGTCGTGAGAGTGAAACTTCTAGCAAATTCACTGAGAATCCTTGGAAGATGAGAGTCGGGAATGTTAAAACTGTTCAGTGTGGTGTTGGAATTGATGTTGTCGCTAAAGATGAGGTGGACTTGAGAGATGGTTCTGGACATGAACATGATGTTTCACCTTCAGACAGAGAGGCATTATCATGTGATGTAGGGAAGCAACTGAAGCCTCAGATTATGGGAGGATGGGGAAACAATGGGAGGAAAGTAAGAAGGTTGCATCTACTGTCAATTGATGAAATAAAGGATACCAAGTCATGCACTGTTATAGGAGTAAATCCGCCTGATGATTACTCAACAGAAAATCTGCAGAAGATCTTTGCAAATAGTGGCAAAAACTTGAATATCACCATTCGTGATCCATGTTCAACCAGGAATAGTGAAAGGGCAATTAGTAGTAAGCCACATGCTCTAAGTGAGTATGAGACGATGGAACCAGTTGCAAACGCTGTGGCAACTTTAAATGATGACAATGTTGATAAAGAGGAAGTTGGAGCAAATTTAAATAATCGGATGAGTTTTCGAGAAGTGTTAGTGCATCTTGACCTTAAGGGCAAGGTCAATGTTGAGGGGAGAGATGGACCAGGAGATGGTTATATTCAGGAGTCCTGGATGAATGAACTCCATGAACATGGATTCATTTCATTTCATAATTCAGATGCCAAGCAAAGACTACATGAAGTTGGGAAGTGTGTTCCTGTTAGAGCTTGGGAGTTTATGCGTCTGCTTGAGGATGGGTTTGTCTCCAATATTATGAAGAATAGGATGGACACAGTCTTGTTCTTTGAAGCAATTGGGAAACTTCATTGTACTGGAGTACACGGCCAAGTCATTTACCTCCTGGAGGGTTCTATCAAGGAATTGGTATGGAGAGGGGTTGTGGTGAGAATCTTGAACGGTTTGATTCAGCAGCATTTTGGTTGTGCTCCCGGGAAAAAGTTTAAGGGGTTGATATTTGAAGGAGAATTACAAGGATCCACACCACTCCAATTTTCAGGCAAAAGCAAAGGTCACAAAGTACCTCTATTGAAGACCCTGGAACTAATCAGAAGAAGTCTTAATGAAGCTTTCTGTTTTGACCCTGGAGGGTCTAGGAGTGGAGAATTAGCCTCTGCAAGGAAGTGCATTGTTTTGACACCAAGCAAGGGCTTCAAAAAGGAGACATTGCATTTACAGATTCATGATCAGGACATCTCCAAGACCTTAAGATTTGTTTCAGAACTCCTCCATGAATCAGAATTGGTAGCAGAAATTGTTCATTCAGAGCATCAAGTCATCAAGGGAATGGTACTAGCTAGGGAGGGAAGCTATCTCAATAATTTGGTTGTACCCCAGGAGCTGGAGTTGGGAACGGTGAGTAAGAGGTGCAATGTGCACAAAGCTTTGAATCCTGCTGCTACTTCAGCCATAAGCTCTGTCGTGCATTTTGGAAGCTTGATGTGGTACTTTGCTACATTCAGTCGGGAAATGGAGACCATGAAGTCCTGTAAATGCCTAGCAATTAGTGATGTATGGTTTAGTTTTGATCCGGGAGGAGACGACACTTTTGGGTTGTATCATATTGAATACAAGGACCCACATTATCCTGAGGAGACTATGACGAAAGAATGCAGAAGTTGGATGAAATTGACACTCAATGAGTTGGGGTTTATGTTATATGATATCATTAAGATCTATGTGGAATTCTCTTATGTGTTGTTGGTGGAGATCAGGGAGCATTTTTTCTTTGATCATGGGAGACAAGTCTGCAGATTTATCGCAAGGTTGCCATTATCCTTCTTCCTCCTGACAATGGAGCCTCTGCAATATTACAACTCTCGTACCATTTTGATTCCTTGGAAAAAAGGATTGGTGAAGACTCTAGTGTCAACATTGCTAGCCGCCAACCACTGTCATCTCCATGGCCAGGGGCAGATTTCACCAGATAAATTGCAACATTCCTTTCATGCTCTTGGCACTGGGAACCTTGAGGGAATCTTGTATGTGTTAAAAGTGAGGATCGAAGAAAATTCTTGCTTTCTCTGGAAGGTCGGACTGGCCAGTATAATCGAGATTCCATGTGGTGTCACTTGGTGCAACTTTAGAATGAGGCTGCCACCTCTCGACCTTGAGGACAAGGTCGAATTTGAGAGGATGGGATTGTTGAAGACCCAACCGAACTACTGATTTGCTGCTTCATTCGACGAGAATTCTTTTGAGAATGGAAGTTGGGCTGTTGACAGATCTGTTGAAGACCGGTGCTTCCGTTGTCGTATCGTGCTCTTGGGTTTTCCAACGCCATGACCAGCAGACCTTGCCGCAGTGATCGTTGTTAATCAAAGAGAACCATTGGATGCGTCGTTTGGGGCGATCAAATAGAGCCGTTTGATGGTCGTTTGGGGTGATCAAATCGTGGCCATCGAATGTTGAAGTGAATTGATCAAAACCGTAGAGAGGTCAGACGCTGCTGTCTTTCCCACATCTTCTTCTTCCTTCTCCGTTGGCGGGAATCAATGGTTTCATCGACATCCAGCTGGAGTTAGTTAGGGCCAACTCACCTTTTCTGTGGTGGGAACCGTCTTCTTCTAGCTGGAGTTTGTTATGCCGTGGGGTGTTAACCGTCAGAGTTTGTTGAGGCGGTTGCAACCGTTTCCTAGCTGTCTATAAAAAGGTGTTGAGCTGTAAGAATTTGGACATCTTGAAGAATCAATAGAATTTGCTTCAGAGTTCTGAGCAAGTCTTTTCTTTTGCTTTTGCTTCTTTTCTCTATTTTCCCTTGTTTTCTTGTTTCCCTCGCTGCAATTTGCAGATCCAAGCTTCTCCAATGGCGCGTCCAATGGCGGGGACTGCCGGTGGCATTGATGAGAGGTGGCGATGGCGGTGGCCGGAGCTTGGACCTCATCAGATGCTAAAAGCAATTAGATGAATTTCTAGATGATCTTGATTCTTATCTTCTTTTGATGGTCAAGACTTCTTCATTCTGATCAAATAAGCGAGTCATCATAGATTTTTTATTAAAAATAACTAAAGAAATCTGAAGGGAATTTCTAGTGGGATCTCTTGTTTGTCACTTAATCAAAGCTTATCATCTTAGTCAAAGGTGATGAGTCACTAAATAAATATAATGACCAATCTATTCCTTTTTTGTTAGTTATTTACAAGTCAAGTGACGAGTCATGATATAAATGAAATAACCATTCTATCCTTCTCATGATAGGCAAATTACTAGTCACATTGATTTTATCTATTAGTAATTGTTAATTCAGTATAACAATAATGATAAAAATAATTTATATATTATTTAATGACACTTGTGCCCCATGAAATTTTTAAATAATGGGCTTCTACATTCTTAATGGTTCTTTCATCTTGAAAATTCTAAGAACTTTTTTAATAAAATCTTCTGGGTATATAGCCAGCACCTATTACAGTTCGCGCATTAAATAGAATATCGCATTTTAAGATACAATGTAAGATTATTACAATATTTGCACCGAAAAGAAGCACAAATCAGCCAAAGAACGAAAGTACACCGCATTTCTCCAAAAGGCAACACTATCCCAAACGGATCCACCAAAGCATAATTATGAAACTGAATCAAAAATTTTCTTCTAGTTCAGAATTAATCTTTATATCTATATGTAGTTTTTGAGGTATTTATCCAAATGATTGTCTATGCTTCTATTCAATAGTACCAAGGGCATGCTTGGATAGCCCTAATACAAGAAAATTATAGCCCTAGCTGCCATTTTTCCTATGGATTGGGGCAATAGCTTGTTTTCATGTTATTTTTTGACAACAGATCTAAAGGATACCTAAAAAATAGATCAATCCTTTGGATTAAAAAGAGAGATCTTGATCTCTTTTTTCTAACCCAAAGGATTTTCTTTGATAAAGGAGCTACTTTTTGACAAAAATTAATAACACATGACATTAATATGACATCCAAACAAATTCTTTTGGATTGTAATCCAAAGGGGTTTTACCCTTCGAAATATATGCGTGTTCCAACAGATTTTCATCCAAAACAAAATCCAACGGATTCTTATACTAATTATCCAGAGAAGCACTAAGCAACAAGGAGTGTGTGCGCGTTAACAAGGATGTGGCAGGTGGTGCCTTTTATAATCCAAAGATACAATTAAAAAATCCTAAAGAAGTCTCTTTAGCCAATCTAATTTCTTTTTAGGTTTCCACATCATCAACCCAATTCAAATCATCCACTCTTCCCTCCCACCCTCAAAAGCTCTCTTTTTATTTTGAACCCATTTATTTAACAAAATTTTATAGTAACCTCCTTACTTTTTAATTATATATTGCAAATTTATTATTCTACCTTTTCCAATTTACTATGTTGAATTATCTAAGTTCTGAATTGAAAGTCTTATTGTTTTTATTCATTATGTATCCAGATCACAAATTAATTTTTTAACCATAATTTGAGGTAAAATTTGCGAAGTTTCTGATTGGGGAATTTATTTCTAATTACATATTGTCATATGGCAAACAAATTTCATAAATATTCTTTTTGTACATAATTTATGAATATGGGTTTTAACAAGTTATTCAAAGTAAGTTCAGTGCTATATTCATCTTATTATAATTTTTTTATCCTTCATTAACATTAATGCGATCGATTTCTACATTTGAAATTAATAATAATGTCTTTGATCAGTTGTTAAAGTTAATCAATATACAAGATTATTATAATTCTTTTTATCACAATTGATTTGACTTTTTTTTTGCTTTTTACGTGTATACAAGAGTTTTTATAATTTGTTTATTTGAGTATATTGATATTTTTAGTTAGCTGGGGTTGAGCCTACATAGGCTACGGCATAAACCCTTATTAGCTATAACTTTTTAAATGTATAAACTTGAACATCATTTATTCATTAGCATGCCAAGCTAAGTTTGACTCACATATCCTTATGGCACCAATTAATTATTTGATTGAAGATGGATCTAAAAAATTCAACTGAATATGTGCATGATACGTACTTAAAAAGGAAAAATCTTGTACTTACTAAGTCTTATTTTTAATATGGGCCAAGTAAATGCGATATAGATTCACTAGTAATTCCCGTGCCCCATGAGCTGAAGTCAGTTGTGCCATTGTCTTGGCACATCTGCTAATATGCTCGATCCGCACATAGTCGAATTTTGCTAGCAGTGTCATTTTCTTTATATGGCTTTAGTTTAAGGTCCGTCACCTGATACTCCTTGGTGATATGGTTGATCACTAATTGCGAGTCTCCGCAGATCCCACCACACAGCCTCTTTATGTCACGTTCACCAACACATGAACATAAATTCAAGCATGCCATAAATCTTCCCATGTCATAATTCTCCATGCAGATAGTAATTTCTTCCCACCTTGTTTTAAATGCACCCAAACACCCACACCCACACCCTCACCCTTACTCTCCCTCACCGGTCGCACTATCCTTCTCATGCACTTTCTCATTTCCACCTCAAAATCCTAGGGGTTACCTCCCAAAAAAGTTAGAATTTTTAATCATTGCTATTGATTTTTTAAGATTTAATCTCAGCATTCTTTGTATTAATCTGCTTCTATTAGTCAGTATATTTTTCAAAAATATCTTTCTTGATATTCACTCTTCATACGTAGATGCAAATACATTCATAGTCAACTTAAACTTAGACACCTAGTAAAATTCAAGCCACATTTGAAATACATGTTAAAGTGAAAGTTATACATAAACTTGTGGAGACTCTTCTTCTATATGTTATATACATCCGATATTTATTGGTTACATCAAATGCATTATGTAGCTGCACTAAAGATTCATGTTCAATCATAAACTTACATACCTAGTAACATTTGAGCCATATGTGAATAACATGTTAAGCTGAAAGGCATGAACATGCAGTTGTGGAGAACTCTTCTTATATATAGAATGTCCATCTTATATTTTATTAATTAAATCAAATGCATTTACACATTGGTAGGAAATGGGATATGAGCTTAATGCTCACCTACATTAGGCTTATAGCTTCATGCCTTTAATATTATGGAAATTCATGATTTTGTGGATTACTTACTAATTTATAAATTGAATTCTCCACAATCCTTAGATTTAAAACATATGATCTTGACTTGCACATTTGTAAGAAAACTATATATACTTGAGTCCATGCAATACCACCTTGACTTGCATATTTGTATATTTACTTGGGCCTATGCATTTGTATATGTTGAGATGAAGTGTATGTTATGTTAGGATGTTTTATTTAAAAGGATTTTGTGTGTGTAAAACTACCACTATATTATTTTACATAAGAGATGTTAGGGAAAAGAGAAATTAACTAACGCTCTTTAACATTTCCTCAAAATTATGTCTTTGATTTCTTTATGGTATCAAAGCTAATAACCCTAGCCATAGCTTGAGATTATCTCCTAACCCAAGATTAGTTCCAAACACTAGATTAGTCCCTTTGTAATAACTGCCTTTATCTGCAACCACATCCACCAACAGCTGTAACCATGCAAACCCTAATCGTCGCCACCTACAATCATCACCATGCACATCCACAACCATCAACATCTACAAGCGCCTACATCACCTCCATCACCTGAGACCCAACCCTCTAAAAGGAGGCAAGATCTTACCTCGACGACTCGACTTTGGCTATTTGGTTCTGATCCGACGTGCTCCAGTGAAGACTGCGGATGATCCGACAAGAACTTAATTTCAAATCGGCGCTACTTGGTTAGGAATTAATCATGATGAGATTAGGTTGACACTGACAAGGTGTTTTCAGCCAGGATCAAAGCTTTGACAACCTTCCCCAACTGCCTTTGATCCTACTTGACGATGAAGAAGTGATTTTGGTCATCTCCGGTGCCAAGATCAGGTCTAACGGCGATGAGACGTTATCGCTATAGATCTGGCATCGATGAAGGCTTTTCATGTCTTTATTTTTGACACTGAATGTGTTTCGACACTGACATGGCCACCTCCGGCTTATATCTTCGCTGACAAACTCCCTCAGCTGTTTCCTCTCCTACTGCTGTTTCCCCATCTCATCTCCTCTCTTCTTTCCTACCTTTGTCTCTCTCAATCTTCTCTCTCAGTCTCCCTCAAACACTTCTCTCATTCTCTTTATTTATTCCTTTCTTAGTTTAATGTTTAACCAAGTTATTAGTTTAAAAAACAGTAAAAAAACATATGGGCAAACTGTATGAAATTTAGTAGAAAGTTTATTAGTATACAGTAAAAATGTAGTAAAAAGTTTTTGTTTCTTTTGCTATTCTTTTTGTATTGGATAGTATATTTTAATGATGTTTGGCAGTTTAGATTGGTTGTTTAGTGTTTGGAGTTTGTTGTTGGTGTTTGGTTGCATGGTTGGACGTTTGATGTTTTGTTTGGAGTAAGAATATTGCAGAACAACATTAGAAATGTATGATTTTATGGAATTGAGAATATGTAGAAGAATAACAAATATCAATTATGATTCAAGTGATGGTTTTGTCCAAGATGCTGAAGACGTTATTAGTAATGATGATTTCAGTTTTTAATAACAATAACTCATTCTCTTTTGCAAACTATGATGTACCAACGAAGAAATCTTAGATGACGAACTTTTATAAATTCTAGAATTGAGTAGTAGGTACATATATTATTTTCTATTTCATTGCTTGAAACCTGATATGGCTTAATTATAAATGTACTTATTTTTATTTCATTCATTTCTACTTGGTATTATTTATCAAGTTTTTTTATTTATAGATATATTAATTTTTGAAGCTAAAATTTCTTGAAAGGGAATGCCAATATTATTTTCATTTTGTTCCAAAAATATGTCATTTGAGTCTCAGACGAGGCTATGAAGCCTTAGACAAATGATACTTTCTATCGGCTTTCAAAGAATAAGAGTAACATCCTCATATGATTCAAAAGATCAAGGAAACGATAACACATGATCTAAGGTTATGGCAAGCAAGGAAAATAAGATGAACTTCGGTATCGTTACATAATAATAAGGCCATCCAACCAAACATCTAAGAATATTTAAGAAATAAAGACGATTGTAGCTTTTGATATGATTGGTTAAATGCGTATAATTGGTTAGAATATTCTGAAACAATTGATCGTACATATTACTTTGCTTATTTTTTGAGGAATTTCTCTCAGCATTGTAAATAAGAAGCTTAGATTTTGAAAGGATTTAATAGTTGGAAGAGAGGTAGAGAAAAGTTAGGTATCTTCAAGGACATGAGAGAAACATGATCAATATATTCAAAATGCTTAATGTTTTGAAAAAGTTATATCAAAACATAAAAAATATTTGACATTACAAGTTGAAATTGAACTAAAGAAAAATCGTTTGCATGTCGTTATTACAATTTATGGTGTTCACTAGCTAGTATGCCAATGATGTGATGTTAGAGGTCACGATGGATATCTCGACTCAACAAAATGTAAAAAATGTATAGTATAACGTAACTCTTAATTTGCAATTTGCAGAATTAGAAATAACCATTGGAATACGGCTTATACTTCATCATTAGTTTAAAATTAAATTATGAAAATTATGAATGACTTAGTGAGGAAAATATTTGTGAAGAAATTAGTAACCGATGAGGATCAAGTTCCAATAGTTGGAGTTAGTTGAGATTTTATATGATTTTTAGTTAGAATTTTATTTGTTTTTATTTGGTTTTGTTTGTTAAGATTTTCAATTAGAATTTTAGTTAGAATTTTAATTATGATTTTATTTGATTTTATCTGTTAAGATTTTGTTGATTTTATTTGATATTTTAGTTATTTGGTTTAGTCCCGCATAGGATGATGGCAGATTTGTTCCCAGTTGTAAGCTTATTAATGTGTTCCAAAACTTATTTTATTCGGCAATCAGTGAATGAATAAAAAAAGAATTGCGCCGAAAAAAGGTTTCTCTTTTAAATCTGTCTTGCGAGTGAGTGGGCATGCAAGAGCCTTGGTGAGAGGCATGTATCCCTAAATTTCTGGTATGCTGATTTGTTAAAGTGGGCAAGGGATGGCATGTGAGAGAAACTCTCAATATCTCTTATTTATTTAGAATATTTAGTTTTTTCAATTTATTCTTTCCTATTTTTCCCATTTTCATCATTTAGAACCACATATCTCTTAGATTTCCAATTTCTCCCTTTAAATCTTCCATCCTGCATCAAATTTGGTATTAGAGATGAATGATCCCATCTTTCCCCCCATTTTTAGATTTAAAAAAAATCAAAATAAAGTTCAAAAAAATTTTGGTTGGGGGCATTCAGTTAAAAATTTTCCAAAAAATTCCTATAACGATTGTTCATTTTTTTCACTCATGTTTTCAATGTCTCCGCTTTCATTAGAAAATCAAATCACAGTTCTTTATCCTCATCACAATCTCAATTCAAAACATATCATACACATCCACCCTCTTCACCTTCCCTAACATTCTTTTTGCAGTTAATTTTATGGGACACTGCAATGATAACTACTACACGTTATTTTCTTTCGACAAATTATGAGAGTAAGATGTGCAGACGGGTATGGCTTCGATGATTAGTATGTATATGATGATTGGGAGAATCATTTAGAAAAATTCGTCTCATATTTTGAATTTTCAAATGAAAACATATACGTACACATATCATAAGTTAAGTGGCAAAGCGTTATTTTGGTATAAGCAATTTCTAAGTTCTTTTTTGACGTTAGTTAGTATTCAAAATCACTCTTCGATGTCGGTATCTTTTCAAGCTACGATTAATCCACCAATCATCCGAACAATTCTCAAGTTTAAATACTGAGAAGTACCTACTAGAAGCGTTACACGAGAGTTACAACAAACTTCAAATGCTCTCGAACTATTAACGAGGACGCAAGAGATCGAACCCAAGACATAGCCCACGATAAAGCTCAAGCCAGAACCTAAGACAGAGTGTGAGCCTGAGTATGGGCTCAAGCTAAATCCTACATATGAGATTGCGACAAAGTTTGAGATTGAGCTTGAATTAAAGCCCGAGCCAGCATTAGAGTCAGAGCAAGAGCAAGCGTCAGAGCCAGTTTCAGCTTGATCCTGATCTCGCACTGTAATCCGAGCTAGAGCCATATCTTGAGCATTTATTGATCTTGCATCAAAGCTGTAAATAGAAGTACCATTGAATCTGATTGACCATATCGGTTTTGTTCTTTTCGATCCGCCACGTCTTACCTAATCAATAAGCTTTGTGCATCCTCCTTCAGTGATATTGGTACATACCCTTGCATATTCTTCTTTACTCGTTTTTATTTTGATTCATTTCAAAGTTCAAGAATTCGTAATTTTCAACTTTCAAGAGGTTGTTGACTGCTAATCGATTTATGTTTCTTTACCACCATTCACATGGTGGTGAATTTTCCAAAGCTGGACCATATAATAAAGGATCAAGTTCTAATAATTGAAGTTAGTTGAGATTTTATTTGATTTTCAGTTAGGATTCTATTTGTTTTTATTTGGTTTTATTTGTTAGGATTTTAAGTTTAGATTTTTTTATTTGTTAGGATTTGATTGATTTTATTTGGTATTTTAGTTATTTAGTTTAATCCCACATCGGATGGGAAAAAATTTATTTCCAGCTGTAAGCCTATAAATATATTTTCCAAAACTTTTTTTTATTTGGCAATCAATCAATGAATGAATGAAAAAATAATTGCTTTGCGAATAATGTCTCTTTTAAATCTTTCTTGTAAGATGCAAGAGAGTGAGCATGCGAGAGCCTTGACGAGATGCCTATAGCTTTAAATTTCTGTCATGCTGATTTGTTGGAATGGTCAGAGAATGGCCTATGAACATTCTTTATTTATTTAGAATCCCTAATTTTTTCAATTTGTTTTCCCCTAATTTTCTCCATTTTCCTATTTTAGAACCATATATATATATTAGTTTTTTTCTATTTTTCTCTTTAGATTTTTCAGCCTACGTCAGTAACAAAGTTTTGTATTTTAGTTGATAAATCTCAAGATGAATCTAATTGTGAGCAAATGCCTATTATGTTAAGATGTGTTGAAGCCGATGGTCTTATAAAAGAGAGGTTGTTTTGGTAATATGGTTGAAGATATTACTGCAGTAATTCTAAAAAAGGTGGGTTCAAATTTATTGCTTGTATATAATATAAGAGTGTAAAGATATTCTGGTGCTAGCAATATACAAGGTGGATGAAGTGGATTGCAAAGTTTGCTCTGTAAGAATATCTGCATGCTTACTATGTTCACGGCTTTACCAATCCCTTACAACTTGTATTAGTTATGACATCAGGCGAATTATCTGTTATTGAGTTATTTTTTCAAATGTTGAATTGCATTGTGAATTTAGTTCATGCAATTACAAATAAGTACATGGGTAATTTAGAAGACTACTTTGAGACAATATATTTCTACTCATTAGAGCTCATATTATTCTTTTGCTTGTAGGTTGCTTGGGTTGTATAAACATGCTCGTAAAGTTTTTGGTATTATAAATATAGATGTGTTGAATAGAAAAATTCGTGCAGAAGCCAATGAGCTTATTTGATTTTGTTTAAACTTATACTTAATGGTTAAAATAATGGGGAGTAACAGAATTACTTTATCCATCGTTGCAAAGAAAAGATCGTAAGAATTGTATTTTTATCAAAAAATTCTTTTATGTGAGTTAAAATTATTATAAATGGTAAAGTTTTTTTAATCTTAGTATCCTTTTGCATGAGATATAAAATTGATATACCAGATATGAGCACCTGTTATATAAAGGGCATAGGTTCTTAGCAGCAAAGTGATGACATTACAACTGAGTATTATTATCGATTTGATATATTATATGAAGTTATCAATACACAATTTACGGAGTTAAGTGAAAAGATTCTCCGATAAGGCAGTGGAACTTTTAAATCTTAGCCCTGCTTTGGATCCAAAAGAATCTTTCCAGTCATTTAAATTGATGATCTTTGCATGCTTGCCGAGAAATACTATTCAGAAGATTTTAATGAAATGGAGATTATTCTTAGTTGAGGTATTAGTTGCAACATTATATGCATGATATGCAGTGTGACACTGATTCTCAAAATATTGCTATGCTTTCAGTATTATTTCAAAAGTTGGTAAGCATATGAAAATCTAAAAGGTACACTCTTGTTGATAGGTTGACCCAGCTCATGTTAATTCTTCTTGTTTCGACTGCAAGCACGGAAAGCGTATTTTCAGTGTTGATATTTATAAAAACACCTTTACGCAACAAGATAGGAGATAAATTGCTTGTTGATAATATGATACCTTATATTGAAAAAGAAATTACTTCTAATCTTGATATAGAAGAAATTATAGAAATTATAGATGAGTTCGACTCATGAGATACTCGTAGAGTTTGAATTAGATGGCCGCTTTTTGATATGTTACGTATCATATTTTGAACATGTGTATCATACTATTTTGTCATTATTATGAATATATAAGCAAAGCACTCTTTGCGTTTATTGTTTTTTTGCTTTGTTATTAAAAAAAATCATTCTTTGGATCATCCTTAATTTTACACAGGTTAAAAAATCCCGGTTACGTCACGGCCTATAACTATAAGGATGTATTGTTGTACAAGGCTCGTATATACATCGCTAACAATTTGGTCTTTCATGATAGGATAAACACATCGAGATCGATTATCACATAATGAGACAACAATATGATAAGAAGGTGACATAGACGAAGCATATTAGATTGGTAAATCAGCTGGCGGATATGATTACCAAGATTTTGGGAAAAAAGAGGACTACATTTGGGAGAAACTGGATATGAATGATATATATGCTTTAGTTTGAGGGTGCATATTAAGATGTAATATATGTTAGGTTATTATGCTTTATGTAAACGAGATTTTATGTAAACCTACCATTACAGTATTGTAAATTAGAGATTCTTGGAAGAGGAGAAATTAACTCTCCATAACATTTCTCAAATTTTTCTATGATTTCTTCAGTATATTTACTTGAGCATGTGCAGCTAGACTAGTTATCTCTGTATAATCAACTAGGCTTTTTTGAGCTAATTGTGTGGCTATGTGTTGAAGTTATATTTATGTGAGCTTGCATTTTTTTTCCTTTCTAAATATTTTATTCATTTCTAAATTATTAATTATTGATATGTATTTTCAAATTCAACCTCTATAAAGTTATTAGCTTTTTACCTTAATCACACATGTCGCAATCCTAGTACTACCTAAATAGATGGTAATCATAGCCTCTGAAAATTTGCTGACATTTATGATTTTGCATTTTCTTGACCTTTTCCTCTTCCAGCCAGCCTTTGCTAATTAACTAAATGTTCTAATGGTTTTGGATCTAGGTTATCTAATTCATTTGATGGTTTCCTAAACTCCAGTAGCTCCCCATATCATTATAAATTCATGTAGTTAATATCGTATGTTCAGCACAGTCATTTTCAGTATTATTTTGCTAGCCAACAAGGATACTAGCCAAACACAAGTTTACTGGCTTTGCATTGAGATTCTTGAATTAATATTATTTTGAGGTCTGGCAACCTCCAAAAAGCTCTCCGTTGATTGTAATTCATGTTTTTACCCGCGTATAGTTGATACATTGTGTTTCATTATATTTCCACCATGCGTATTTGGTGCCAAAGAATATTCTACCAATAATTTTGAATTAACGGGAACATATTTATTGTGAGTTTTGATATGTTGAAATTTTAAGTATTCCTTGAGGATTAATGTGAGTTTTGTTCCAATGCAGTCTAAGCATGTCTTGAAGGGAAAAGATAATCTTCTTACTTTGATACGGAAGTTCCCGGAGGGCCTACCTGTTATTGATGTGAAAGACTCGTATCCATCTGTTATGGATGACTTACAGGTATTTCTTAGAATTCAATTTGATTAGTTGTGCTTTGAAAATGGCAGCTACACAGACGACTTGCCTGGTTACACATACAAGACACAAAAAACTAAGCTTTAAGGATTGCAATTTAAATTTTAAAAGAAGTTTAAAAATCAATACTTGTGACCAACCCTTGAAATTACCCACACACACAGGCATATATTGGAAATTGACTTCCATTTTATGTCACTGTAAGGATATAGTTCAAAACATCTTGCTGTTCACAAAACAGTCAGGTAGCTCCCTTCTGGTGCAGAGATTTGAAGTGTAAGTAGACCTTCTACACTCCGTAGTAATAAAGCTATGCGAAATTCTGAGATGCTTAGACATATTGATGCGTTTCAGATCTGGATCTAGTATAAAAATGGGATTTTTATGTGTAGAGAGGGATTTTTAGGGTGGAAAACAATAAAAAGAGGATTTTTATCACTAAACGCAGGTATGAAAATAGAAGACTATATAATCAACTACTCGCTAAATCACAATTAGGAATTGAAACAATTAACTAAATTCCTAAGACAATTGATCTAAGAAATAAACTAGAGGGGTTCTCTCAAAAATTTTCGCATACCCCATTAGGGCCGGCTCTAGCCCTTTAAATGGAAAAGTTACATCATTTGTTACTTTACAAAAATACACACATCCTCCAAAAGTATCAGCTGCATCACTACTCCGCCCCTGAAAAACCACCTTGTTCTCAAGGTGGTGCGTGAAGTGTGGTCGGCTATTCCACGTGCCTGATTATCGTCCTCGTCGGCTTCCAGCATTACCATTCTCTCTCCACCCTCTTTATCGTCATTCACTATCAGGATCTGAAGAGTACGGTCCCCACATCGGTGCTCTGAAGTAAACTTCTCGTCGCATTTGAAACACATGCCTTTGGTCCGCTTGTCACGAATCTCTGCCTATGTCATTCTCCTTGTTTGTCCTCCAGGTCGTGGTTCCACCCACGTCTCCTTGCTAGCCGTTGACCCGTCTGTGAATATTGCTCCCCTGTGGCCGCCTTCTGTCTCCCTCCAGGATTCAACCCTTGGAAATGGGAGCCTCTCCATGACCCGTGTGCTCTCCTTTCCGTATCATGATGGTTCTCCAACATCCTTGCTGAAGTCATCATTTCTCGCAGGTCAACAGGCTTCAGCTGTCTCAGTCCTGAACTAATCGTGACTTTCAACCCCGTCATAAAACACCCCCCAGAGACTCCCGATATTCCACGAACTCTAATGCAGAGCGTCTCGAACTTCTTAACATAGTCCCTGACACTTCTCTCCTGTTTCAATGCATACAGACGTTCATAAGCTCCCCCAGCCTGTACCTCTCCGAAGCGCTCCAATAGAAGGGTGGTGAACTCCTTCCACGTACGAAAAGGTCGATGTTGCTGCATTCACCTAAACTAGCCCAGAGCCTCTCCCTCCAAGCAGATTCTACAGCCCTGAGCCAGTCCTTCGGTACCACTGACACCTCAAAGTATCTCTCCACTCGGTACAATCAGTCATCTGGGTCTCGTCTCTCAAAAATGATCATCTTCAACTTCCTCACTCTCCCCAGCGAATCCTCCTCTCTCCTCTGGCTGATCCCGGTGCCTTGGCGGGAGGATATGTGGTCTCTCGAGAACATATCTTGCGGCTAGATCCCGTGCACCTCCATCTGCACCATCCCACTGACAGTCTCCACGCTCTTCTCCACGTGGATGCCCATAGTTCCCCTGATGTGCTCTCGGGGTGCCCTGGAATCCTTTATAGTCTCCTGTCAACTCTCGAAGGGTGGGGGCTGAGCCGACAGACCTTCAAGGTGCTGTTGTCGCGCTCCCTGCTGCTGAAATCCTTCACATGGCCAAGGATGGTGTCTGAACTGATCGGGCCTCAAACTGAGCCCACTGTGACGCTGGAGTAGGCTGCGGAGACTGTCGGGCCCCCAGGTGGCTCGATGGGCCCCCCGGAGGCTCGGGCAGGGCTCGGTTCCCCCTCAGAAGCCTGTCGAGGCCCAAGGGGCAGCGGGACCTGTCGGCAGTTTTGGGCTGGCGGGCCTTCGGTCACTGCCCCAGGGTCACCGAAGGCCCAGGAGGGGCGGGCGGCACTGGCCGCCCCTCCTGGGAGTTCGGCGGAACCCCCAGAGCCTGCCGGAGGGGCGGGCGGCCCCCCGGTGGCCGGCGCACCTCCCTGTGGTGGGGAGGTGGCCGGGAAAGCATCCCAGTCTTCTCGATCCGTCGCATTGTATTGTTGGCTTGGGTAAATACTTTCGTCGTCGACATCTTCGGAAACCTCTTCGTTAAAAATCACATTTTTCCCTTCCTCGTCGACAAAGACGGCTTCTTTTTGCTGGGATCTAGCTTTACTATCATCGCCGTTTTTTCTTGCATCATCTGAGCCTTGTTGGCCGTGGCATCTCGTTGGAGTGTCTCTGTCATCTGCGCGAGTTGCTCCGCCGCTTCCTTTCTCACACTTGGGTCTCTTCGCCGATTTTGCTCTCAAACTTCTCTAATTTCTCTTCCAACAGTTCAATCCTCTCCTTGGTTCGCGTCGTCGCCATGGATCTATGCTCTGATACCAAATTAATGCGTTTCAGATCTGGATCTAGTATAAAAATGGGATTTTTATGTGAAGAGAGTGATTTTTAAGGCGGAAAACAATAAAAAGAGGATTTTTATCGCTAAACGCAGATATTAAAGTATACGATTAATTCTATATAATCAACTACTCGCTAAATCACAATTAGGAATTGAAGAAAAAATTAACTAAAGTCCTAAGACAATTGATCTATGAAATAAACTAGAGAAATAAACTAGAGGGTTTCTCTCAACAATTTTCGCATACCCCATTAGGCCGGCTCTATCTCTTTAAATAGAAATCTTACATATCATTTGTTACTTTACAAAAATACCCCCGACCTCCAAAGGTATCAGCCGCATCACAGATATCTCTATCTATTACACAATATTACGGTTGATTTTTATATGGTTGACTCGTAACCAGAATTTATGGTCATATGGTGAAAAAGATGGAAACAACGGGGAGCTTGATACATGAGCAATAAGGACCGAATCCTTTCTTTTGTTCAGATCGGCTAATCTGCAACTTAGGAAGAACTAAATCTTTTCTTTTGTGGAGCGATTTTAGGTTCAACTGAAATCTTTGGGAAGAAATTAGGTTCAGTTTTGAAAGAAAAGGATTATTTGGAGGTCTCTTGCTGATCTTGATGACAGATTTGTCTATTGTTGAAGCAGTAAAAGAACTTGTCTATGGACTTCATGGCCGTATTTAATCAAGTATGGTTTTCATATCCAAAATTTGAATCTAATACATGCATATAGAAAATAAATCTTTTTTCATGCAAACTATGTTTCAATTGAATAATCTAGCATCTTTCTAGCTGGCAACCCTAAATAAATGCATATAGCACTGTGATTAAATAACCATGGAAGTACTTCTGAGCCGATTTTAAACAGGCCAGAAATATTAGAGAAAAATCCTAAACATAAATAAAAAATAAATAACAAATCATAGCTTACAAGCTAATAAATAAAATGTTAAATCTAGTTAACAAAAGACTCTTGTGCATTGTAACAGCTTCTTGATCATATCCTTTCCCTATCGATCTTCCCTGGCTTGAGAAGATCCATCAGAGTGAATCTAGCCGAGAATGAGACTGCAACATAAGTGGATTGAGTTCCTAGAATGCTTCAACTATCCACCATGAATAATTTAAAGCTTGCTTTTGGTTTGTGTTATAAAGATTTGGATATCAACGATATGGCACCATAAGCTGATGTGTAAAACTTGATCCTGACATCATCGTCGAATCAGCTTCATGGAAAGTAGCGTTGCAGCAATTGCACTGTAAACTTGTCTTTTGCACCAAATTGGCTAAAAAGGATCAAAGCTTTGTGGTCTCGTCCGGGACACAAATAGTAGTAGAATTGCCATTTCAGACAAGGTCGAAGAAGTCTCGGATATCCAAGAAGTGACACACTAAAAAAGCGATAAGAAACTATTCGTTTCCATGGTGATATTTTGTTAAGCATGTTGTGAGCGACTAGAAGCTACAGGGTAGGAGCTACAGGGTAGGCAGAAATGATAATGTTTCAGTCTTGGACAGAGGTTGAATCTCAATCCGCGGCGTCTCTAGCATGGACTTGAGCTCTGGTTTTGGCTTTCCGCGATGTCTCTGGCATGGACACGAGCTCTGGTTTTGGCTTTGGGCTGTTGGCTTGAGATCTCGTGCTTGTAGATGAATCCACACTTCAGTTGTCTTCTTTCTGGGATTAAACCTTCGTTTGGCCTATATTGCTCCAAAACTAGATTCATGCATCCAACTTGCAAAAAGTTTTTTTACAAGTTTGTCTAATGGTTGGTCATTCACTCTAGCAACTCTGGTATGAAATGTTACACAGGACCAACAAAACTGATTTCTTTCTTGCATATGGATATATTAACTGCAACTTTAAGGTCGTGTGGAGAGATTTTAGGTTCGGCTGAGGCTATTGAGCAGAAATTAGATTCAGTTTTGAAAGACACGGATTTTGGAGAGGTCCGAGATGATTTTTGATGACACATTCATCTTTTGGCCGTAGCAAAAAAAAAAAAACCGTGTTGATGAACTTCAGAACCACATCAATTATGTATTACGGTCCAAAATTCAAGCCAATCACAGGCCGAAAATCAAATGAAGTAACCCCCAATCTTTTATTAAAATTTTTCTTTAGAAGCAAACTGTAGTTTCAGTTGAATAATTTAACTAAGGTCACCATTTCTTGCATTTTGACAAGTGTCAAAGTTTTTTGATAGATACTGTTTAACCCGGAAACCATCCAACTTCAGAGTTTGGCTGAAGTGGATGTCTAATAGTAGCAGCCAACAGGCGGCTTTCATGAGGTCACGGACTCAAACCTCAGCATTTTCAGTTTAAACATGTTAATTTACTCTTTTATTCTTCCTTGTGAATTATGTTTATGATGGAGCCCTTTCCACAGCAAATCATTTGAGTGAAGTGACCTTTTGACATATTTCAATTTCTATAATTCTAGATTGTGGATTTTTTATCATGTTATCGCAATCCTAACTTTGCTTAATTCAACTGTATATTGTTGTCATCTATTTCTTTCTCCCTACTTGGCACGACCAATGATTCCTTT
>CM061141.1:120064084-120082092 GCA_030789695.1 Scilla litardierei
CAGCTTTCAGACTCTGGCAACGGCCATCCAGCAACTCGCGGGCCCGTAACACCCCTTCGCGGGGAACCAGGCGGGGTCCGCTGACCATTCGGGTCAGCGCCTCCCGCTACGACCAGCCGTAATCACAGACCGCGAGGTTGGAGGCCAGAACCGGGAGCGTTCACCGACCCCCACTTCCCTGCCAACAAGGGGAGGAGGGGGGACCAGGTGGACCGGGGGCAAGTTGACAACATCTTCGTCCAAACGGTCCCGCTCGGCCGGGCGTCGGTCATCCAGCCGCACGACCACCGAATGGCACCAGAGACGAAGCAGAAGCCCACGCCGAAAGAGGCCGAGAAGCCGCGAGAAATGCCCCCAGAGGGAGCACACACTGCAACCTACGCCTATTCCCAACCGGGATGGCCACCAAGGGAATCCTCCCTGCATATCCACCGACTTGCCTAGACGACCCAAGCACCTGGGCGAGGCGCCAACCGGCTAGGCTAACATAGGACCTCTGGCGATCGACCACTGCCCGTTGGCAAGAAGCATCACCGAAGCACGGGTGCCCTCCAGGTTCAAAGTGCCATCCCTGGAGAAGTACGACGGCTCGTGGGACCCCGATGAACATGTTCTGGACTACACATGGATCATGAGGTTCCAGAGGGCTGACGATACTCTGCTCTACTGTGGCTTCTGCACCACTCTCAAGAAGTCCACCTGGGACCGGTACAACAGCCTCCCCGAGCAGTCCATCAACAACTTCCAGGATCTGTCCCAGATGTTATGTCAACAGTTTATGGCTGGACGGCAAGGGAAGCCGGGCTCGGACCTCCTATTTTTCATGGTGTAAAGGCCAGGCGAAACTCTGAGGGCCTACATAAAGTGCTTCAATGCCCAAAAGCTGAACGTCGAGAGCTGCCCCGAGCTGGTCGTAACAACGGCCCTAAAGAAGGGGCTCCGACATAGGGGCCTGAAGAAGAACCTACACAATGACCCCTTGAAGGACCTCACCAATGTCATAGCTCGGGCGGAACTGTTCATGTTGACCGAAGAGGCCTTGGCTGCGGAAGAAGGGGGTTCCCTGGTGGGGACCAAGTGGGACTCCAAGCGTGACGAAAGTGAGCGCCGCGAGCCGGAGGATCACAGGCAAGAGAAAAAGCCAAGGGGGAAGCAGCGCAGAGGGGAAGCGTCGCCCACCAAGCTAAACACGATTCAGGACGCCGTCCTGACACAGGCTCAGAAGGAGGGCCACACCAACAAGCCGCCCCGAAAGATGAAAGGCATCCGAATGGATGATGAGAAATACTGTTGGTATCACAAGGACAACGACCACAACACCGACGACTGCTGGCACCTGAAGAAGGACATCGACCAACTGATCAGCCGAGGACACTTGAAGAATTTTGTCTATGCCTCAAAAGCGACCCCCGGGGAGGGCACATCAAGGCAAATGGATAAAGAGAAGAAGGTGAACATCGTCCAGACCCCCTGCGTGTGATCGAGTGAGGAGACTGGCCAATCAACTGCGACTCCCCCCAGGAAGCTTTGCACGTCCGTCGTTATCTTCCCTGCTTTTCTGTATTTCTTTCCGAATGTATCCACAGTTTTTTCAAGAATGAAGTGCGAGTTCACACCAACGACTACATGTCTCTTGATATCTGACTCAACACTCCGACATGTCAAACCTCCTGAAGCGGCCGTAAAGCTGGGGGCAAATCCCCCAGCAGGCCGATCACTTGAATCGGTCGTAAGGCTGGGGACAACTCCCCCAACAGGCCGATCGCTCAGATCGGCCATAACGCTGGGGGCAACTCCCCTAGCGGGCCGATCGCTCAGTCGACCGTAAGGTTGGGGGCAACTCCCCCAGCATGTTGATCACTCAAATCAGTAGGAAGGCTGGGGACAACTCCCCCAGTAGGCCGATCACTCGATCGACTATACGGCTGGGGGCAACCCCCCAGTAGGCCGATTGCTCGATCGGTCGTAAGACGGGGGCCAACTCCCCCAGCAGGCCGATCGCTCGATCGACCGTAAGGCTGGGGGCAATGTAAGGATCGCCTTACCCTTGTAATACTAACAACAAAACACTAGGGGGTGAATAGTGTAATGTCAAAAATTGCGTATTTAAAAATTAAACTTGCAAATGCGGACTTATAAATACAAGAGGAATTTAAACACCACAAGAATTCAAATGCAAACACAAGATATTACACTGGGTTTCCAAACTTGGGTACGTCCAGCCACACCAATATCCACTATAATTCTCACACAGAGAAGTGAATACAATCTCACACAGAGATACTTCACACAAAGGATTTGGATTCTCACACAGAGAAATCCTTAATTTCACACAGAGAGACCTCACACAGAGGATTTAGGATTCACACAAAGAGATATCATTGCTTTCACACAGAAAGACTTTTACTCTCACACAGAGAGACTCAAACTCTCACACCATGAGATCTCAACCAACCCTCACACAGAAGGTTATACTCTCACATAGAGAGTAACTAACTTTCACACAGAAAGCTAGGGTTTCAATGAAATAACAAAGTAAAACAAATACTCTTACCTATGCCTTGAGATGAACTTACTCATAAATGAATGCAAGGCATGGAAGAGGATCTCCAAGTGATGAGATTAGCTTGAAAGCACTTGGATGATTTCTCTTGAGCTTGACTTCAATGCATGAAGGAGATTTAGAGCTCTGAGAGGGAAATGAGAGAGTTTGAGAGTGGCGTATTTAATCTCAAAAGATTTTCAATAGCATCAAGAAGTATAAATGAACTCAACCCTCTCCTATATATAGGAACCATATAGGAACTCTCAAAAGCCAAGAAAACAGCCAAAAACAAAAAGCTGCAACGACTAGATTTTGAGCTGAAACGTCAGTGACAGTCGACTGATGAACAAATGGCAGTCGACTGTCCAACGGCTAAATAATTCCCAACAGCTATAATCTGAGCTAGGACAGTCGACTGTAGAAGACCATATAGTCGACTGTATATCCGTCATCATGTGACTACTGCAGGTGATGGAATAAAACAGAGAGCTGCAACTTACTTCCCGTATGCATACAGGCGACTGATGAACAAATGACAGTCGACTGTAAAATAGACAGGTGACTGTTTATCCTTCATCAGTCAACTGCTGCAGGAGATTGAAAAAGCAGAGAGAAGCAATCTTCGCACTTACGCCTTTCAAACGATATTGACCATTTCACAGGCGACTGAAAATATACATGCGACTGTAAATTGAACATCAGTCGACTGATGTGAAAAGCTCAAGTAGAGTCAATAAAAATGTTGACTTGAGCAGTGCACCACAGTCGACTGTAGAAGGCTCGACAGGCGACTGAAAGCACCCAGTCGACTGTAAAACCTTCAGCAGGCGACTGTTGGAGAGCCAGAGACTTCAATTGAGTCTTTGGTTAAGTTAAACCTATTGGGTTGGATTCTATGATAATCCTAAGGCTCACTAAAATGGTTAAATGCATATGCATGAATGAGTAGATCATCATCAATGCATTACATTAAACCTAGACTCAAAAAGGAGAAAAGCAATAAATGAAATATTATATGGATTACATTGCTTTCCTTAGAGTTTATGGCTTCAGTCTTGATGCCTTGATGCTCCCCATCATCTCCAAGCTTTGGCACCCCTTGAGTCCAAGCTTTGGCCCGTCTCCACTTGATGTCCATCCTTACACCAAGTGTTTAGTCTCCAAAAATGATATTCTTGAAATGTAACTAAGAGACTAAAACAAGAGAGTCATTAGCAACAACATAACGTTGTGATCATCATCAAAATAACATTGGTATGAAACACCAATACTCACCAGGCAACTCCCCCAGCAGGCCGATCCATTGATCGATCGTAAGACTAGGGGCAACTCCCCCAGCAGGCCGATCGCTGGATCAACCGTATAGCTGGGGACAACTCCCCCAACGGGCCGATCCTTCGATTGACTGTAAGGCTGGGGGCAACTCCCCTAGTGGGCCGATCCCTCGATCGACCGTAAGGCTGGGACAACTCCCCCAGCAGACCGATCACTCAGATTGGCCGTAAGGCTGGGGCAACTCCCCCAGCGGGTCGATCACTCGATTGACCGTACGGCTGTGGGCAACTCCCCCAGCATGACGATCATTTGGTTCGGCCATAAGTCTGGGGGTAGCTCCCCCAGCAAGCCGACTGACCCATCGAACGTCAGGCTGGGGGCAACTCTCCCAGCAGATCGACACCACGTCGACCATAAGGCTGGGGCAACTCCCCCAGCAGGCCGATCCCCTGATCGACCGTCAGTCTGGGGGTAGCTCCCCCAGTAAGCCGATCGACCCGTCGACCGTCAGGCTGGGGGAACTCCCTAACAGATCGACATCGCATCGACCATAAGGCTGGGGCAACTCCCCCAGCAGGTCGGTCACAAACCGATCGTAAGGCTAGGGGGAAACTCCCCCAACAGATCGACATCGCATCGACCCTAAGGTTGGGGCAACTCCCCCAGTAAGTCGGTCCTAAACCGGCCGTAAGGCTGGGGCAACTCCCTCAGCAGGTCGACCATAATCCAACCATAAGGCTGGGGCAACTCCCTTAGCAGGTCGGTTACAAACTGATCATAAGGCTAGGGGCAACTCCCCCAGCAGGTCGGACCTAATACGACCATGAGGCCGGGGGGAATCCCCTGGCAGAATGACCATGGACCGCCACGAATGGCTGGAAACAATCCCCTTGGTGGGCCCAAAAAGGTGATTCTCTCAAGCGCAAGAGTCCGTACAAGTAATATAATCTGAGAGTCCAGATGTCGAATCCTCGGGAGGAAATCTGTTGCAACCACAATTCAAATCAAATAGAAATCCAACAAAGAGAAACTAACCACTTCACTAATGATGGTGATGATGGTGTGAAAGTACGTGATGGTGACGTGCGAACAATACGAACAAAGAAAAGTCGTATAAGAAAGTATCGACAAAAAGTATACACATGGTAAGGGTTCGTTAGGATCAATAATTCGTATTAACTTGGTTGACGAATATAACACAATGAATTCTCTTTTTGAGAGCAATTCACCGGAAAATACTCAATGAATTCTCCTTTTGGGAGCAATTCATCGGAAGATACCCTTTTGGGGGTTCAAGCACAATATGAATAAGATCGTCGCTAAGGCTATAATACGATATGAAACTCTCTTTTGGAGAGATCAAAAATACGATATGAAACTCCCTTTTGGGGAGATCAAAACTCACCCTTGTGGGGCGATCATCAACTCAATCACTTCTTTTGGAAGATGAAAAAGACGATTTACGAACAAAGATTACAACTTTAACGACGTTTAACGGTTTAGCACAACGATTATTCAACCAAACGAACACAAATAATATCCCCTAACTACACCATACCATGCACAATAAGAAATTAGCTACTCATGGTGCAAGAATAAACAAGTTTCATAACAAAATACATCAATCTAATGGCAAAATACAATAGAAAAGCACCAAATACGGGGTTTAAGTTAAGACATTTATCACCCAATCTTCAAGTTTAGACACCAAAACTCTCTGGAAATAAGAAAATAGCCTCTGGAATTTTACAGAATTTTTCCCTGACGAAATACGGCTCCTAGAGCCTCCAATACGCCCAGAATACGCCAAGTTCTGCTAGAATACGCTCAAAAACCCCTAGTAATACCTTAAATAGAGGCATTGCGGGTTTACTGTGCTTCGCGGGTCGAAACCCGCACCCAATTCTCGTTTGAACCCAAACCCGCAGCCGGATCAATTCTAGACCGTCGATCCAAGCGGGATTTGATGATATGACGCCACGTGTCCTCGTCTATCGGATCTTCTTGCATCCGCGCCCGTTAACTACGGTGCTTCCGTATTCGCATCGGGGTTCAATCTCTACCGTCCGATCGAGGGATCACGGATATCTCGTAGCCACGTCGCCCGTCTAAAAGGAATTCAGAATCAGCCTCGGGCTTAATGCTGACCGTTGGATCAAAATCGTGCGCTCCAGATCACGCCGCTTCGCCGCTGTTGGATTTGATTTTAACGACCACGATTGCACCACGTCAGCCTGCTTGTTTGAATTAAATTCGAAACACGCAAACGATCGTAGACCGTCCGATGGATAATCAACGTCGCAGAGATAGCCACGTCGCTCGCGAGATAGATCTGTGCGGCTTCGATCAGCACCGTTGGATCGAGATCTGTAACGACTGGTTTTCATGTATCTGGATTTATTATATTATAATATATGTTTTGGTGGATTTTTCTCCTCGTGTGTGGTTTTCGTCTCCGCGACTTTCATTTTTGATCGTTTCGTCGTGTTTTCTCGTTTCTTCCTTAGGATCGTCGATTTCGAAGTATGCCATTCGTGACGGGCTTCATAACGATCGTATCTTACTGTTAGATCAAGCCTAGGAGTCTTAGGAATCGATCCCGGGGCTCCGCGCTCCGTATCGGAACTTTTGGTGCTTATTAGCCGGAGTAAGAAGGGGCACCGACCGACTAGATGATGATCCAGTCGGTCGGCAATTCTTCTTGGACCGACTAGTTGGCTTCCTAAATTATTCTGGAGTTACTGTTTGTCGTTAGTCGGTCTAAGAACGTTGGTTGACCAACTAGGTTGCAAACTAGTCGGTCAGCAATGCTTCTTTAACCGACTAACACATCATCTAAATTTTAGTATCAGTACTGTTCATTCTTAGTCGGTCTAAGTTCATCTTTCGACCGACTAGTTGTCAAACTAATCGGTCAGTAGTTGTTCATCGACCGACTAAATCCAAATCTTATTTTCATTCAGAAGTTACTGTTTACACTTAGTCGGTCTGCGTTGGTCGACCGACCGACTAGTTGCCAAACTAGTCGGTCAGTGGTTGCTCTTTGACCGACTAATCTGTGTTAAAACCCTAATTTCTGGGCAGCCGCCAGCCCATCCTATTTAAACCCCTCCCAAACGTTTTCTTCTTCCTCCACTCGACCCAAAACCCTAGTTTCTCCCCCATTGAGCCCCCATCTTCCTCAAACCCTTATTCCTTCATTCCAAGCCCAAGATCCATCATCCAAACCATCCCTCAACACGTTCAACCCCTCATCTTCCCCAAAATCTCATCAAATCCCCAAAAATCCCCCAAAAACCCTAGTTCTCCAAACTTCTCCATTCGTTTCCATATCTGGTCCCTAGGTTCTCCGGAGTGTTTCTTCCGCCTCCTCACGGTAAGAAATCGATCTCTTGATGTTTTCATAACCTATTTGTATTTTTATGAAACCCTAATGAAATGAATGTTGTTTTGATGATTGTTTCCCCATGACAGTGATTTCCCCGTAGTTTAGCATCCGTGAGATGAACCCTCGTGATCGTCATCCCCGATGCTAGGCAAGTGAAACTTGCCACTTAGGGTTTAGGCCATGTTTTAGGCCATTTGCTTGTTGTAGACGTAAAAGAGACTAGGCGATGAAATGATACTCGCCTAGGCGCAAATTCCGGAACTAGCTTGACAACGAGGCTAGGACCGTCGTTTACCATGTTGCATAACTACCATGTCATGTTTAATTTCGATTAACGGTACACGAATAAATTGACATTCATGTTGAATGTCGCATTTGTAGCACACGCTACAATACTTGTGTTTCCTGGCTCGTGTTCCAGAAGCGGGCCATGTGTTGGTTGATAGCCAATGCCCGACCTACTAGTTTCCGGCTAGGCACCCACTATACGTGGGCATAACCCTACGCCATACATGTTAAACACACTTCCTGGCTCGTGTTCCAGAAGCGAGCATTCCGTGTTCGGGGGTAATGCCCTGGCTCGATACACGTGGAGGGGTAGAGATAAACGGTCACTTGAGCTTAGGAGTTGGCCCGATCAGCCACTCTAGCCAACAGGCGGAATCTCTGTGCACAACTTGTTTACTTGACTGTTCACTTGACGTGAACCACTTGACTTGTACTTGTCCGTGTTATACTTGCCATCCGTGGCTTACTTTCTACGTGTACTTCCTTTACTTGTCACTTCCATGCTATACTTGTCATGACATGCATCATACTATAACTGCTAGGTTGCTAGTTTGCCTTACCTTCAGTTCCTTGCCCAAGTCTTTTAGACTTGCTGACATGTGCCCCTTTACTCTTTTGGGTGACACATGTTAGATCCCGAGCCTGAGTCCGTTGTTGAGGACGAGGTGTTTGCTGACGCCGAGCCCGAGCTTGTGTTTGACGGGGAGTACGTGGACACTAGGGACCAGTCCTAGTGTTTTCGTTGTGTTTCCCTTTTGTTTTAGACTGCTGTTTTATTGTCGGTGCGTAGCACCTATACTAGCTACGTTGTTCCATTTGTTGGCCTTGTTCTGGGCCTTTAGACTCTTTCTTTTAGCCTGGTGGCTTTTCTGGATGTTGAACTTAATTTTAATGTTGGACAATTGTGAGATATGAGGATTTTATTTCTGTCTCTCCTTGTATTATTATTGTTGTTCCGTTTGTGGTTACAGGGACCTGCTTATGTTAATTGACGCTTATCGGGTTTGGAGCTTCACAGCCCCACTCTCGTGCGGACCTTTTCACGTCTCGCCTCCATTTTAGGGAAGCGGGGCGTGACAGGTTTTGTTGGTGACCCATGCAGGTCCTTCTGTAACTGCGATTATCGGACTGACGATAATAATATTAGAATGTCCAATAAACTAAGTTCGACGTCCGAGTCATAAGCTACGAGTCTAATTGTTTCGTTTTCTATGTCACTAGATGGCAGGAAGACGAATCACACGTGGTGGTGGTAGTGGTGCGCTCCCTCATGATGAGGAACCTGAGCGGGAACCCACCAATGGGGAGATGATGCAGATGATGCTTCAGATGATGCAGGTGCAGCAAGGCGTGCTCCTGCAAGTCCAGAATGCTCCAGCTGGTCGAGCTCCTCGGGCGACTCCGGAGGCCCCTCGCTCCGAGCCGGGAGCGAAGCAATTTCGGGAGCTGGGTCCCGTATATTTTGATGGTTCTGAAGGTCCTCTGGCTGCAGATGAGTGGATTCGGAACGTTGAGGATAGCTTGAAGATGGCCAAGATCACCCCGGCTGGATGGGTTGATTTGGCGAAGCGGCAACTCAAGGATAACGCCAGAATTGGTGGGATGCTGAAGAGAAGATGTTGGTGGAGCCGATGGTCTGGGCTACCTTCAAGGCTAGATTTGATAGTGAGTTCTTCCCAAAAGCTGCCAGGGAAGAGATGCTGCAGCGTTTCATCGATCTGAAGCAAGGGAGCTCGACGGTGGATCAGTACCACCAAGAGTTCATGAGGCTGAGTCGGTTTGCACCAAAGATGGTGCAGGACGCTAAGGAGAGAGCTCAGAGGTTCCAGCAGGGACTTGCTTCGGAGCTCCAGAGTTTCGTGACCTCTTCTGACCGGGAATCTTATCAGAAGGTTCTAGTAGCAGCCAAGAGGCAGGAGCTGCTCGTGAACCAGAGGAAGGGGTCTATTGTTGGTGCTGGGAAGAGGCCTGTGGAACAGGCGAGAGCTGTGGTTAGACCTGGATTCAGGCCGAACCAGCCTGTTCAGTTTAAGAGGCCAGGAGGGCCTATTCTGAAGACTTGCCATTTTTACGGTAGGACCGGGCACGTCAAAGATCAATGTAGGAGATTCCTGGGCCAGTGTGTCGTCTGTGGGGATCCTACTCATGTCATGAAGGATTGTCCGAGGTCGAAGCAGCCTTGGAGGGCACCTGTTGCAGCACAGCCGTTGCAGCAGAGGGCGCCTGTTCCTGTCGGTCGTGGAGCACCTCTTGTCCCTCAGGGGCAGGCTTTTCGGCAGGCAGTTCCACCGAGGAGGCAGGCTTTTCTGATGACCGCTGTGGAGAACGGAGCGGTGGATGAGGTTATCGCAGGTAATCCTCACCTAGCTGTTCCCTTCTTATTTGGCTTGTTCGTTAGATTATGTTGTTTGCGTGGACATGATTATTTGCTAGACTAGGGCTTGATTGTTAAATTGCTTGTTAGGTGTGATTTTGGTGTGCACATTTCCTGCACGAGTCCTCTTTGACTCAGGTGCATCGATGTGCATTATTTCTCGGAGCTTCATGGAGAAGCATTCCTTGTCGACGTCCCCTCTTCCCAAGAGTTGGAATATCGTTACAGGAAATGGCGTGGTCTCGGTGCAACTTGGTTGCAATTCTTGCTCGTTGGTGGTTTGTGGACATGAGCTTTATGCTGATTTCATCGTCCACGACATCATCAACTATGATGCGGTCCTTGGGATGGATTGGCTTGCGAGCTTCTATGCTACGATCAACTGTCGGAAGAAGAAGGTGGTGTTTGAGATTCCCGGACATCCAGTATTTGAGTTCTACTGGGATAGCAGTTCGCTTGGTCCTGTCAGATTTCGGGCCAGACCTGTGGCGGTTGTGGCTATGCAGATGGAGCTGGAGAGGCCAGCGGTTGTGCGGGATTTTGATAACGTCTTCCCCGAGGAGATGTCTGGTTTGCCACCTGATCGAGCTCTAGAATTTTCTATTGATCTTGTTCCGGGAGCGCAGCCGATTTCGAAGGCGCCGTATCGTATGGCACCCGCTGAGTTGGAGGAATTGCGGAAGCAGCTGGATGAGCTTTTGCAAAAGGGTTATATCAACCCTAGTGTGTCTCCGTGGGGAGCACTGGTGCTGCTGGTAAAGAAGAAGGATGGTTCGCGTCGCATGTGCGTGGACTATCGGGAGTTGAATGCGGTGACCATTAAGAACAAATACCCGTTGCCTCGCATCGATGATATTTTTGATCAGCTTGGAGGTTCGAGGGTGTTTTCTAAATTGGATTTGAGGAGTGGTTACCATCAGTTGAAGGTGAAGAAGTGTGATGTTCCGAAGACAGCGTTCAGGACGAAGTATGGACACTATGAGTTTGTGGCTATGCCGTTCGGTGTAACCAATGCACCCGCAGTTTTCATGAATCTGATGAATCTGATTTTCTACGACTTTTTGGATAAGTTTGTCGTTATCTTTATTGACGACATTCTGATCTATTCGAAGTCGGAAGAAGAGCATGCCTCGCACTTGAGGACGGTTTTGGAGATTCTGAGGAAGCATCGGTTGTATGCTAAATTTTCGAAGTGCGAGTTTTGGCTGGATAGGGTTGCTTTTCTTGGGCATGTGGTGACTGGAGATGGTATTTCAGTGGATCCCGAGAAGATTAGGGCCATCAGAGAGTGGCCTGTTCCGTCGTCAGCATCTGAGATTCGGAGTTTCCTTGGGCTTGCTGGTTACTATCGGCGCTTCATTAAGGACTTTTCCCGTATTGCTGAGCCGATGACCAGGTTGACCTGGAAGGATGTTCCTTTTGTTTGGTCGGGTGATTGTGAGAGTGCTTTTGGTGTTCTGAGGGAGCGTTTGACATCTGCCCCTATCCTTGTTGTGCCTGATCGCAGCGGTGGATTTGAGGCCTTTTGCGATGCTTCTGGCAAGGGTCTCGGTTGTGTGTTGCATCAGCACGGGCACGTTGTGGCGTATGCGTCTCGTTAGCTTAAGGTTCATGAGAAGAATTACCCGACGCATGATTTGGAGTTGGCTGCCGTTGTGTTTGCTTTTAAGATTTGGAGGCACTTCCTGCTGAGTGAGAAAGTGAAGATTTTCACCGATCACAAAAGCCTGAAGTATATTTTTACCCAGAAGGAGCTCAACATGCGGCAGCGTCGATGGTTGGAGCCTATGGCAGATTACGAGATTGATTTGCAGTTTCACCCTGGCAAGGTGAATGTGGTACCCGACGCGCTGAGTAGGCTCCCAGCGGTGATGTTGTTGACCTCGCAGTGGAGATTGCAGCAGGATTTTTGCGAGTCTGGTGTTGAGATTGTTCTTCCTGGGGAGGTCTCTTCGTTGATGTACATGCAGGTGCAGTCAACGATCGTGGATCAGATTAAGGCTGGCCAGATTGGAGATCCAAAGTTGGTTAAGATTCGGGAGCAGGTTGAAGCCGGTCTGCGGACTGACTTTTTGATTCATGAGGATGGCTCGCTGAGGTTTGGAGCCAGGTTGTGTGTGCCCGCTGGGGATATTAGAGAGGAGTTGATGGTGGATGCACACAGTTAGCCGTATTCTGTGCATCCTGGTGGGACCAAGATGTACAAGGATCTTCGTCTGAACTATTGGTGGCACGGTATGAAGAGGAGTGTGGCTCGGAGTGTAGCCAAGTGTTTGGTTTGCCAGCAAGTGAAGGCGGAGCATCAGCATGCGGCCGGGTTGCTACAACCGCTTCCGATTCCGGAGTGGAAGTGGCAACACATCACTATGGACTTCGTGACTGGACTACCTCAGAGTCCGAAGCAGAATGATGCGATTTGGGTGATCGTAGATCGAGTGACCAAATCTGCGCACTTTATTCCATTCCGAGTGGGACAGTCCACTGAGGCGCTAGCAAGGAGATACATGGAGGTAAATTCTTTTACCCTCCATTTCTATTTCCTTCTTCTAGTCTAGATAGTGATGTAATGTGAATCGTGCAGGAGATCGTGCGACTGCATGGAGTCCCCGTGAGTATCGTGTCGGACAGAGACACGAGGTTCACATCTCAGTTCTGGCAGAGTTTGCAGAATAGTTTGGGTACGCGTCTGAGTTTCAGCAGGGCGTACCATCCGCAGACGGATGGCCAGTCCGAGAGGACGATTCAGATTTTGGAAGACATGCTGAGAGCATGCATGTTGGATTTCAAGGGTTCGTGGGAGGACCATCTACACTTGGTGGAGTTCTCTTACAACAACAGCTTCCAGGCGAGTATTGGCATGGCGCCTTTCGTCGCTCTTTATGGGAGGAAATGTCGGTCGCCTTTGAGTTGGGATGACGTTGGTGATCGGGAGCCGTTGGGACCTGAGATGATCGTGGAGGCTGTGGAGATCGTCAGGAACCTTCGGGGGAGGTTGAGGATTGCTCAGGACCGTTTTAAGCATTGGGCGGATGCTAAACGTCGTCCTTTGGAGTTTCAGCCGGGCGACCATGTGTTCTTGAAGATTTCCCCGAATCGTGGAGTGATTCGTTTTGGGAAGCGAGGGAAGTTGAGCCCGCGATACATTGGACCGTTTGATGTTTTGGAGAGGGTCGGCGAAGTAGCTTATCGCTTAGCCTTGCCGCCATCTTTGGAAGGGGTCCATAATGTCTTCCATGTGTCGCAGCTTCGTCGATACATTAGCGACCCATCTCATGCTGTGGATTTTTCGGAGATTACCGTTCGCCCCGATATGACGTATGACCAGCATCCAGTGCAGATTCTGGACATGCATCAGAAATCGCTTCGGAACAAGATTGTCAATCTTGTGAGGTGATGTGGCGACACGGCTCACCTGGAGAGTCTACTTGGGAGAATGACGATGAGATGCGAGAGCGTTTCCCACTTTTGTTTCCGGACACGTGAGTGTTTGGAAATTCCGAGGACTAAATTTTTCTTAAGTTGGGGAGGATGTAACGACTGGTTTTCATGTATCTGGATTTATTATATTATAATATATGTTTTGGTGGATTTTTCTCCTCGTGTGTGGTTTTCGTCTCCGCGACTTTCATTTTCGATCGTTTCGTCGTGTTTTCTCGTTTCTTCCTTATGATCGTCGATTTCGAAGTATGTCATTCGTGACGGGCTTCATAACGGTCGTATCTTACTGTTAGATCAAGCCTAGGAGTCTTAGGAATCGATCCCAGGGCTCCGCGCTCCGTATCGGAACTTTTGGTGCTTATTAGCCGGAGTAAGAAGGGGCACCGACCGACTAGATGACGATCCAGTCGGTCGGCAATCCTTCTTGGACCGACTAGTTGGCTTCCTAAATTATTCTGGAGTTACTGTTTGTCGTTAGTCGGTCTAAGAACGTTGGTTGACCGACTAGGTTGCAAACTAGTCGGTCAGCAATGCTTCTTTAACCGACTAACACATCATCTAAATTTTAGTATCAGTACTGTTCATTCTTAGTCGGTCTAAGTTCATCTTTCGACCGACTAGTTGTCAAACTAGTCGGTCAGTAGTTGTTCATCGACCGACTAAATCCAAATCCTATTTTCGTTCAGAAGTTACTGTTTACACTTAGTCGGTCTGCGTTGGTCGACCGACCGACTAGTTGCCAAACTAGTCGGTCAGTGGTTGCTCTTTGACCGACTAATCTGTGTTAAAACCCTAATTTTTGGGCAGCCGCCAGCCCATCCTATTTAAACCCCTCCCAAACGTTTTCTTCTTCCTCCACTCGACCCAAAACCCTAGTTTCTCCCCCATTGAGCCCACATCTTCCTCAAACCCTTATTCCTTCATTCCAAGCCCAAGATCCATCATCCAAACCATCCCTCAACACGTTCAACCCCTCATCTTCCCCAAAATCTCATCAAATCCCCAAAATCCCCCCAAAACCCTAGTTCTCCAAACTTCTTCATTCGTTTCCAGATCTGGTCCCTAGGTTCTCCGGAGTGTTTCTTCCGCCTCCTCACGGTAAGAAATCGATCTCTTGATGTTTTCATAACCTATTTGTATTTTTATGAAACCCTAATGAAATGAATGTTGTTTTGATGATTGTTTCCCCATGACAGCGATTTCCCCGTAGTTTAGCATCCGTGAGATGAACCCTCGTGATCGTCATCCTCGGTGCTAGGCAAGTGAAACTTGCCACTTAGGGTTTAGGCCATGTTTTAGGCCATTTGCTTGTTGTAGGCGTAAAGAGACTAGGCGACGAAATGATACTCGCCTAGGCGCAAATTCCGGAACTAGCTTGACAACGAGGCTAGGACCATCGTTTACCATGTTGCATAACTACCATGTCATGTTTAATTTCGATTAACGGTACGCGAATAAATTGACATCCATGTTGAATGTCGCATTTGTAGCACACGCTACAATACTTGTGTTTCCTGGCTCGTGTTCCAGAAGCGGGCCATGTGTTGGTTGATAGCCAATGCCCGACCTACTAGTTTCCGGCTAGGCACCCACTATACGTGGGCATAACCCTACGCCATACATGTTAAACACACTTCCTGGCTCGTGTTCCAGAAGCGAGCATTCCGTGTTCGGGTGTAATGCCCTGGCTCGATACACGTGGAGGGGTAGAGATAAACGGTCACTTGAGCTTAGGAGTTGGCCCGATCAGCCACTCTAGCCAACAGGCGGAATCTCTATGCACAACTTGTTTACTTGACTGTTCACTTGACGTGAACCACTTGACTTGTACTTGTCCGTGTTATACTTGCCATCCGTGACTTACTTGCTACGTGTACTTCCTTTACTTGTCACTTCCATGCTATACTTGTCATGACATGCATCATACTATAACTGCTAGGTTGCTAGTTTGCCTTACCTTCAGTTCCTTGCCCAAGTCTTTTAGACTTGCTGACATGTGCCCCTTTACTCTTTTGGGTGACACATGTTAGATCCCGAGCCTGAGTCCGTTGTTGAGGACGAGGTGTTTGCTGACGCCGAGGCCGAGCTTGTGTTTGACGGGGAGTACGTGGACACTGGGGACCAGTCCTAGTGTTTTCGTTGTGTTTCCCTTTTGTTTTAGACTGTTGTTTTGTTGTCGGTGCGTAGCACATATACTAGCTACGTTGTTCCATTTGTTGGCCTTGTTCTGGGCCTTTAGACTCTTTCTTTTAGCCTGGTGGCTTTTCTGGATGTTGAACTTAATTTTAATGTTGGACAATTATGAGATATGAGGATTTTATTTCTGTCTCTCCTTGTATTATTATTGTTGTTCCGTTTGTGGTTACAGGGACCTGCTTATGTTAATTGACGCTTATCGGGTTTGGAGCTTCACAGCCCCACTCTCGTGCGGACCTTTTCACGTCTCGCCTCCATTTTAGGGAAGCGGGGCGTGACAAGATCCAACGGCGTAAAAAAAGCCGCGTCACCTCGCTCGTCTGGGCCGTGGGATGAAGGCGGGAAGCGATATGGTGCAGCCACGTGGCGCGCCAAGATTCGTGCGCTTGTATTTCTTCATTTTATTGGTATTCTGCATTCAAAAATTCACAGTAATTAGCCCAGATCTCAGAAAAATACAAATAAATAGCCGTTGGAATCGTGAGATCGAGACCAAGCTAGGAAAAATATTAAAAGTGCAGAAATACTCCATTAATTACTGTTTTGTGCTCAAATAAGGTGAATTCTCTAATAAATGATGATATATAAAATACGCACGTATTAGAGAACACTATAGCATCACATGAGCACAAAATAGGGCTAAATGGGGGGTTAATGTAACGGCCGGTATTTTTAAGCGAGTTTTCGATTGTGCGTGCCAGTATTTTACTTCTGTTATCCAGTTAACTTTTCGTCCGTACGTGTCAACGCGAGCGCGTCACTGTTTTCGTTTTACCGTATCGTCAATATTTACCATCAAGCCTTAATTTAACTTAATTATCCTGCTAATTACATTTTACTAATTACAAAATCTTAATTACTTTAATTATTTTCACTAATTATGTTTAAAACTTACTTAATTACGTAAATGACTTAACCCTTAACTACACGACAACACACACTTAATTATGTTCACTAATTATGTTTAAAACTTACTTAATTACGTAAATGACTTAACCCTTAACTACACGACAACACACACGTTTTAGACAACCAGATACATCTCCTAAATTTTGCCAAACTCATCATTCTCTTTCATTTAGGCAAAGCAACACGTCTCTACAAAGTTTTGGTCTAAAAGTTGCAATAACTACCGTCTTAATCTAATTAAGATAGGTTGACAAATCGTAGAGGATGTTCCCCCGTTCATCTTCTCAATCCAATCTCCCTGATGAACGAACCCTGCAAAAAAAATCGCTCTGCAAACCAGCAACAAATCATCCCCAAAATCTGTTTTTCATCAACCCAAAAATCCAAGAACCCATTTCAACCAAAAAATTCCTTCTGTAATCAAATCAACCAGCAAACACTTCCACCAAATTCGAACCCGAACCCAAATCAGACTTCTTCTCAAAAATCCTTCACCAAATTTCCACAACCAGACACTCCACCTTCATCATTCTGCAAACGCATCCTACAGCAAACAAATTCTCCTTACAAACAAATCATCCATCAAAACCAAACCACATTTTTTCCCAATCTGTTAATTATTTCCAGATTACAAATCCTACAAATCAGCCAACCAAATTCTCAAAACCAAATTTCATCCCCCCAAATCAATTCCACTGCAAACAATTTCTCCAAGCTAAGTATCAAAACAGAAATTTTGAGAGGCTAAAACCAATTTTAGTTCGTGCAAAACCCATTCATCATCCCCAAGATCAATTTGAACCGAAATCCCCAAACCAGAAACAATTTCATCACACCCAAACTGAATTTTGAAATCAAGAAGCAAGAGGGAAATTCGACCCACAAATTTCAGATCCAACAGACTATTCCAGAGACCAAAATCAAACCCAAAATCGAACCAGAAATCAAGGGAAGATACCAACTTTCAGATCTGAAAACTCAAACCCTAACCAACTTCATCTCCTCCAAATCAACCCTTTACAAACCCTTGTTCCTCCATCCTCCCTCAGCCCTAACCTCCTCTCCTCACCCCCGCCATCAGCCGCGCGTCGCCGGACCAGAGGCGCCGCCGCCGCCCGGAGCCGTGAACCGCCGCACCCCCGCCTGAAGCCGTCGGATCGCCGCCGGAGCCTCGCGCCGCCTGCACCGAGAGAACCGCCGGTCGTCGATCAGAGAGCCCCGCGCGTGCCTCCCGAGCTCCCCCCTGCGCCGCCGGCATGCCCTCAGCTCCCCGTCGTTGCGCGAGGCAAGTAAGCACCATCCCCTTGCGCAATGTTGGCTGTAAACTTTTGGACAAAAAAAAGAAATAAGAAAGAGAGGAGCAGAAAGAAATGAGAATAGGGCTTGGGCCTATTAAAAGAAATAATGAAGATAGGAGGTGACAGGTCACATGATAGAGTTATAATGAAAGATAGAGGATAGAATTAAAGAGGGGTAGAAAACGAGATATTACTACATATTACCCAAGTTACGGTTAGCAAATTTTAACCATGTTACTTTACCCCATGGTCAAACTTGTTAGGTAAACTTATTTATGTATGTTTAACATGTCATTA